>OY744604.1:86176568-86209068 GCA_963556255.1 Allolobophora icterica | reverse complement strand
TTGACAAGTTCAACTCAGTCTACAAGTTCAGAAGGGCCCCCCCAATGTTTGCGCCTAGGCCCCGTTTTCTGTAAACGCGCATACCGGCCACACCAAGTGATTACCACCTGTTTCCAAATTTAAAAAACGTCTCCGAAATCGCTACAAACTGTGCAAAGATAATGGCGGGGATTATGTTGAAAAATAAATGTGTGCTCATTCGTGTACGTTTTGTTTAAATAGGTTAGGCTCAAAACTTATTGAACTCCCCTCGCCTGTCTTCACTCACGAAGTACAAAGTCTCATTTCGTGTGTTTGCATATTGATTTAAGTTGCAATTGAAGTCTTATCTCGCTGCAAGCCTGCAGCCAGATAAGTTGTTATCTCAAGTAAGTAAGTAAATAAATAATCTTTTGCTACTGCAAGAGAAGCCTATATCTTACAAAATTGACATTTGTTGTTAAGAGCAACCGTTACTGGACCAGGAGAAGTCCGACCTGCCTCGTCAACTACTAGCAGCTGCCATGAGTGCATTTGACGCTGGTAAACAGATCGAAGAACGCTAAGGTAATCGGAAATCGACTGTTGTTGCAAAGGTGACAGAATCGGAGTATAGCTCCCGATGTAAAAAGACTCGTGCCAGGATTTTCTTGAAAAGAGATTTCGTATTGCTGGAATCTTTTTGTCCTTTTCTGAAGGCTCTAGAAACATGACGTGGAAGTCTCGACCAGTTAGTTCCCTTTAACTGTTACAAAGGTAGATTTAACACTTGGTATTGTGTTTCAAAGTTTTAACTTTTTGATTTGTGTTTCATAAAACATCAAACAATTTTGTTATCTGTTCGCTTTGCATCCGATCTGTCCATCATGTTGTGACCGTGTGCCTGCTACTCTTACTTCTCAATCATACCATTGTAATTACATGGGAGAAAATACCCCCCAGGTTTTCCTTTAGAAAGAAGGAAAATATTCGGGAGAAAAGTCTTAAATTTCTAATATTATATATATATATATATCAGCGTGAAACTCTAGCGAATGACTAATGTAATAGCTCTGCCATCTGGCGAATGCTTCAGAAACACCTAATCAGGAGATAATTGACCGCACAAAACAACGTACTATCTCTCCACATATATCTGTCACTCAATACTGAAAACATTGCTCTTTAACAAATCCTATCCTGATTCCTGCTCTTCCATTCACCTAATCCAAAAACGCGCATAGCCCCACTGGTGGACAGTCTAATATTTCCTCTGTTTCCTTTTCATGAGATTTCAGTAGGCAAAGCAAAGCAAAAAGCCTTACCAAAGTAGAATTTACATCACATAAGAACTATGAAATGCACGCAGAAATACAACACAGCAAATGAAAATATGAATTGATCTCACATGTTTATCTATCTGACCTTACCCTCCCTCAATCAGTCTTATAATTTATTACCCTCCCTCAATCAGTCTTATAATTTATTATCGTACTACTACCACGGCAACGACTACGACTACACATGCAACTACTACCACTGCCACTGCTCCCATTACTACCACTGCTCTTACTTCTACTACTACTACTGCTACTATACCTGCATACGATGTCGACCTCACCTCAATTAAGTCATTAGGTTTCTGAACAGTTCCCTTGAAGCAAGTTGTTTACGCAGTCGGAAAATAAACTATATCGGTAAAACAAGGAAACATTGGGTGGAATCAGGCCAAGTAAATTTCGTCCTCTTTGATGTAAGCCTAAGCAAATTGTGAGACATGGTAGCCGATTGGTTATGGTGCCATCAAATAATGCTTCGTGATTAAGTATTGGCGCTAAATAAATGCATAGCAATAATACTTAGTGTATATCAAACCAATAAAATTATATTGTAATATTAAAGCAATTTTTTCGTCGCTAGTGGTTGAAACTTTGATTATTTATTCATCCCGATATACAGCAGCGCAGTCACCATTTATGTTAATTTTAGCCTAAAATAAGCGTAAATCTTATCAGATTCCCAATAGATCTTTTTTAATATTAAAACTGCAGTTCTTATGCACAATTATTAACGAAACGCATTTCGTCACAATTAGTCCACTAAAAGTTTTCGTTAATAATAATAATAAATTTTCATGATCTGTATGATAACAGCGCAGCAGCGTTTAATAGATAGAAGGTGACACGTTTTGTAAAATCATTAGATGGATGGGAAACACAGACCTGCAATACATTGAGCGTTATGAATGTCAGCTGGCTAGACTTAGGCAATAGGCATTATCATTGTGTTAGTCACTCACTCAGTCAATCGTTCAGTCATTCAATAATTCTGCCAGTCATTCAATAATCAGTCAGTCAGTCAATCATTCAGCCAGTCAGCTAGTCAGTCAGTCACTTAGTAAGTCAGTAATCGATCGATGTCTGGATTTTATCGCAGGCAATCTGGTATTGCCTGCGATTCAATAGCAAGCCCATGTTCTTAGAATGATGTGCAATCAGATATAGGCGTCTGCACGAACGAATGGTCATCCAAGTTTTCAGAACGTTGATGTGACTTCGACTTTATTGGAGCTGGTTGAACTGACCTCTAAAAGTCCAAAGGATCGCATGTGGGTCCCCTACACCGATCGTAGGTTGTTGGAGTCATACAAGGGCAAAGGAATAGACAGCCTGTGCGAACTTCTAGAGCTCTGGGTTGTCTCTGGACACTTCCACTACAAGCAAATATCTACGAAAGTAACGAAGACCTTCGAAATATGCTACTGTACAATGACTCCCTTATCATACACCAGTGGTCACCCAAACAATATGTCGCACGAACAGCTGTCTCAGTGCCTCCCAAAAAGCCTACCCAATCTGAAGTTGGGTGATCTCAAGAAACAGCCCAGCGAATTCGCAAACTTCGCGGCCAACCGGCGACACACATGTAGCCCATCACGCCTGGACCCCCTCTGAGTAGTTCCCTCCAAGGTGAGCTATGTAAATCTTCGAATGAATCAATGACTGGGCCCTGCTCAGCCTAGCCTCTGAGTACGAATTCGCACACTTCACCGCCAGCGGGCGCACACATGTTGCCCATCACGACTGGTCGTATCCCCCGCCCCTTTTACTCATTGCAATCGGGTTTGCCATGTAAACCACTTCATTCATTTCTTCTGGTAGAACTTAACCAGCATATTGGCAAGGTCATACAAATGTTGGCCGACGCTGTAATTCACTCCAAAGGCTACGAGATTCTTGAGCTGTTGCTTATTAATTGAAATTAGTAATACTAATTACTTATCAGTTGACCCAAAGGGAAAGAGATTTCTTAGCACCTTGTTCTTTACCTAAGTGCAACGGGGGGAAAATGGTCGACGCTTTCTCGATCACATGATATCTTCTTGTCCGGCGGGCCGAAAGATACCCATCTTCATTTCCGCAAACGCCTATGTGTCCAGAGTCGTCCTTCAGATTCAACCAATCAACACAGAGTCATCGCCATTGCTTAGCGCATTCGACGGTTTATTACTTATTGACACAACTTATTTCATGCGTATATCATGTGTCTGATTTCCTCAAACCGGAGGTTTTACACAATTTTCAGAAATCCTCAAAATATTTATTTCGTATCTATTAAAAATTGTTTAGTATTGTAGAGATAAATAAATGCAATTAATAGATTAAAAGAAATATCTGTCATAATCTGGTAGGCTAATGATAAAGTGAGTTTAATTTCGACTTAAAGTGTAAATATTTACTCGATCCCCCTTTATATCGCCGACGATTTCAGTTCTTTCTTTTCTTTGTCGAAACACATTCTCCATATCCAAATCATATTCATATATACTTCTTCATCTGCTGATCGACCAAAAGTTCCATTTCATTTAAGATCGGAATCCAAGAGAATTACTCTACGATTCCCAGAGTCGGTCACCAACACTTGGTAGTCTGAATCGAGTGAGAGATAAGAAGTATCTTTCAGTTCTTGTGTTTCATTTGAAGGAATAAAACGACGGATGACAATCTGTCCATCTCTGGTCACTTCACTTATGAACCACTTCTGATCCAACTTGACATCACTCTCACTTGACTCACTCTTTCCCTTCTCATCCATTTCCTCCCGACCGTGAAGGATAATGAAGTTCCCAAAGGATGTTTCCACTGCGTGAAGAGGGCTCTTTACGTCTCTTTGTAACTGAATGGATCGAATAAGTTCTGCGTCTGATCCGTAGATCATCAGAACGGACGACCAATAACTGACCACCAAAAACTTTTCATCACTGGACACTGACAAGGTGAACGGCTGATAATCAGTGGTCAACCAATTGACGATTTTGTGTTTGTTACCTGTTTCTCTTGTAATCTTCCAGATGCATTGCTCAGTTAGTTGCGAGACGTAGAGACAATTTTCCTTCTCACTGGATACAATGTCAAAGAAATCTCTTATCTGTTCTATTTTGAATTTCCTCTGAACACGAAATGGACTTCGATCCTCAAAGACGCGAATTACTTTTGAGCCACAGAGGACGTAGATTTCATTTCGCAGTTTACTCACTCCATGCACTCTTTCTGCTTTTTTCCTGCTTTGATTGTGTGAGTGAAGTTGATGGAAACTGGACACACGACTGATACAAAAAGAAACTAATCTTTAATACGCAAATTACTCGCTTACTGATATCGTTCTTTTTAATTTATTTTAATTTAAATTTAAATTGACTGCTAATATTTAGTTTGTTTTCAATTACTGATTTTCTACCTACGTATGATTATTTTAAATTATATAATTCGACTTAAAGTGTTTCTGGCAAATATTTGATTATTGAATACCTCTGACTCACAACTGAAATTAAACAATCGATGAAGATCCTCGCAGTAACCTTCAGGAACAACCTTAGACCCACTCCCTACGTGGGGGAAATCATTGGCGCCTGCTCTGGTTCACTGCATGCACTGAGAACACTCAGATCACATGGTCTCTCGCGGGAGGCATTGCACGTATTTGCTGAAGCAACAACAATATCGAGACTACTGCATGCAGCCCCAGCATGGTGGGACTATGTGATAGCAGTAGACCGCCAACGACTGGAGCGGCTCCTGTCCAAAACAGCTCGCTTGGGTTACTTATGTGAAGGAGGTGCTTCAATGGAGAAGCGTGTTGGGGCAGCGGAGGACCGTCTCCTCAAGGCCATCGAGGGGAATCAAGACCATGTCTTGCGACGCCTGTTCCCGCCACCAACCCAATCCCAATATGCCCTCCGACCGCGAGCCCAATGTTTTGAACTGCCCTGTAAGGACGATAAAAACTTCATACCAAGGGCTTTATATTATAAGAATTTAAACCATCTAAGGCTTTTCTAAGCCAACAACAAATGTAAAACTTAACATTCTAAACACTTTAGTTAAATCTCTTTCTAATCTGATCTTATTGACTCATTTTTCTGTAAGCCACAGTGCGGTTTGTCATCTGGTGAATCAATAAAACGAATATCGTCATCATAATTAATACATTAATAACTAATTATTATATAATGCCTGTATTATTGCTCGCGCCCACTCTCCATCTCCCTGGTCCATACCTTCATCACGTCCCGAGTGGACTACTGCTCTTCCCTCTACATTAGCCTGTCTGCGGTGGGTTTGGCTTGTCTTGAACGCGTCATGCGTGCTGCTGCCCGATTCATTGGTCGGAAGTCCAAGTTTGACCTTGTGTAGGACTTTATGCTTCGGGACTTACATAGGCTCCCGGTTCTCTTGCGCATCCAGTATACATGTAGGATTGCTTCCTGGTCTGGTGTTGCCAGATAGGCCTCGCTCCGGCCAATCTGAAGTCCCTCTGCCAGCCTGTCAAGAAAACCCGTGGTCGCTCACTCCGCTCTGCAGAGGGGAGGTGGGGTGCTTGCGGTGCCATTTGCCCGTACTACCACTATGAAAAATCGAGCCTTTCTGTTGGTTGGCCCTGTGGTATGGAACGGGCTACCTCTGGAGCTGCGTCTCCTTCCTAAAACCCAACCTGAGTCTTTCTACACTATGCTAAAAACTGTTCTGTATATATCCGTGCTGGAGTCGGGAGCTTTCTTTAAGGGGCGCTTGTTAAGTGCTGAAATGAATGAATGAATGAATGAATGAATGAATGAATTAGTATTATTCATTCATTATGTTTCTATTATACTACTGGAAATAGAATTGAGTGCTGTTGGTTGCCTAGATAATCGATTCTATTGCTACAGGTTTCTTAAGATTTTTAGTATTTATTAATTTAACTAGCTGCTCATTTTCTCTGGAATTGTCTGTATATCTTTCCCTGTTTGTCTGTTGCTGGTTTTACTGCTTCCATATCTCGCTACAAATCTTGTACTGTAACTATATGCCGCACGCCTTCTAATTATTTGATATTTTGCTGCTCATTAGCAACACATAATTAGGCTACTTCCTCTCCGTTTGACTGCCTGTATTTATCATTAATGTCGGAATATCTCACTTTTTGTCTTTTTACATAGTTTCCATCTCACTTAAATCCTTTTGTGGCTTCTGAGTCTTTCCGCTTGCACCGTTTGATATTTGTCTTCCAATTTAACCTCGTAGAAGACATAAACACAATTTAAATAACCTTACGATGCTACAGCTAGAAACCTCTATTTGTAGATAAAATTTGTCTCTGTGCAACAAACATTAGTCCAGACTCTCTTTCTGAGTCTCAATTACTATTTATTTTCACTATAGGCCTACTGACGTAAATTAGCGGCCTTTTCTTATCCATTTCAACATCCAGTGGATTTTGTTATCCAGCGTTCTCTTAGTCGTTTTTTTAAAGCTCTAAATGGTACGTTTTAAGTTTTTTTTATGACGATTGCGTTCGTAAGAACTTGCCAACGGTTTTCTTGAACTGATTTCTGTCGATGGTTGCCACCACTGAATTACATGGCTTAATATCTTCAAAGAATATATCTCTCAGAGAGAATCATAGAGTGTGATGCTGTGAACCAGGATCTGAGATAAACAAAGCAGATGAACAGGTTCAGGGAACATAGTAAATTTTTTCGGGAAGGTAATTCGGAATTGAAATAGATAGAGGAATACTTTGTGAGAATAGATGGCCTTGGCCAAGCACCTGGCCTGTGCACGATACCAGAGGCTGTAAAATGCAACCCTTGAGGTGGGACATGACCCATGTAGATCAGTGCAAGTTCCAAGAGCTCTAGATAATCATCACGAGACTGGCTCTCTTTCTGCAAACATTCCACTGCAAATTCAACAGAATCTTGCATCATTTCTTTGTTATTGTTCAACACTGCAGCAATTTCATCATCTTACCAATCATGTCATGGACGATCGAAGGCCATGCATTCTGATATCGTTTAAACATAGGTATATCAGGTCCAGTAGATGGTCCAGCCAGAGCGTTGAAAACATCTCTAAGGACGACTTTTTAAATGTGATTAATTTGAAATGAATTAGGAATAAAGTGGGATAGTGTGAGTAAGTAAGTTAGCAAATAATTAAGCTTTAGAAAAACCTTAAATGTACAGACTACAAAAGTCCAGAGAATTGCTTAAAAAATTACAATTATTTATTTACTCCTCAGCTCCAGTTGATTCTAATTTATATATTTATTATTTAATCATTTATTTATAAAACAAATCATCAGAGACTAAGGTATCCAACTATTCATGGTACATCACACTCATCACATATTGCAGTAATGAAATAATAGGTTCTAGAAGTGTTTAACTTTCATCCAGCTCCTAAAAAATAGGAAATTTGATTTTTACCGCTTCAATGATGCATAATGTTATATGCAAAATTTAAATTGTCATGTAGCACACCTAAATAATGGAATATTTTAAAAAGCTTCTGCACATGAGTTCCTACTACCAATACGAACAGAACTAGGGGATGTTCCAGGCATTTTTTTAAAACGAAGTGACTAGCGGACCGCCAGGCGGTCCGCAAGTTTCGAAAAACTAGCGGACCGCCAGTCACGTGTAAGACGTCACGTGATTTGAAAACGTGGACACTTTCATAAGCAACATGGCGGCCGTAACGGACAGTTTCATTTATGTTGGTCAAATATTTAGCTTTAACGACTTAGAAAATAAAAAAAAACTGTATGAACCGAGTAAGTTTAGTATTCTTACAATGCGTGACGCCAAGACGTTATAATCCAAGAAAAAGTATGCGTAGAAGAAGGCTGCACTTGCCAAGAATGAACTGCGATATTCCTCGCTGCGATTATGCTGCACGAAGCGGGGCCTATGGCCGCAGAAAGTATAAAAAAACGGACAAAGCAACCGTCCAGACTGGGGGTCTTTCAGTGACAGGTTTCAGACGTTTAGGGTTACTCTTAGGGTTAGTGCAGCCAATGTTTTGGCCCAAGGATTCGGATTTGAAAAAGTTTCTGGCGGAATCACCTTACTGACGGCCTGCTAGTATTTGAAATTTCAAGGCCACCTGGCGGTCCGCTAGTCACAAAATATCGTATTGACTAGCGGACCGCCAGGCGGCCTGCAAGTTTCAAATACTAGCGGGCCGCCTGCCGGTCCGATAGTCACAGCCTTTTAAAAAATACTTTTTCACTACCACCCTAATATATATATATATATATATATATATATATATATATATATATATATATATATATATATATATATATATATATATATATTCAAAACCCGGTAAAATCATTCTTATTGAACACCGTTCGTAACGATACATAAACATTGGATATAAAAGGATGACTTGATGATGTTTGGGGGCACATGTCAGCGTGTGAGCCTTTCCTTACTTTTACACTTTTACATTCTTTCTCCTTCTTTTGGTTTATCTCACGTTAAGCTCATTACGACTGTTCGCAAGCCTCCTCCCGTTTTACTCATAGCTATCGGGTTTGCCATGTACAACACTTCATTCATTTCTTCTGGTAGAACTTCCTTAACCAGCATATTGGCAAGGTCATAGAAATATTAGCCGACGCTGTTATCACTCCAAAGGCCGCGAGATTCTTTGGCTGCTGCTTATTAATTGCATTAAGTGATTTCTAATTACTAATCAGTTGCCCCAACGGGAGTGATTTATTAGCGATTTGTTTTTACTTATGTGCAACGCCAGAAAATGGTCGACGCTTTCTCGATCTCATGGTATCCGCTTGTCTGTCGGCCAAAAGATAATTATCCTTCATCTCAGCAAACGTCTCCGGTGTATTCAGAGTCGATTTATCCTCGATGAGGACATGCGACGTCCTTCAGATTCAACCAATCAACACAGAGTCATCGCCATTGCTTAGCGCCTTCGACGGTTTATTACTTATCGACACAACGCTCCGAGGTTTTACAAACTTTTCAGAAAATCGTCAAAATATTCCCTTTATATCTCTTAACTACAGTTTAGTATTATAAGGATATACAAATGGAATTAGTAGATTAAAAGAAATATATTGTTAATGGTATCTTAGTTTAGTTTCGACTAAAAGTGTAAACATTAGCTCTATATCCGAGAAGTTCTCCGACAATCAGTTGTTTCTTTTCTTTGTCGATACACATTTTCCTTGGCCATAACCTATACATATATCCTCCTTCATCTGTTGATCGACAGAAAATTGCTCCATTCCATTTAAGATCGGAATCCAAGAGAATCACTCTACTATTCCTAACGTCGGTCACAAACACGTGATCGTCTGAATCGAGTGAAAGATAATAAGAGTGACTCAGTTTTTGTGCTTCATTTGAAGAAATAAAACGACGGATGACCGTCTGTCCATTTCTGGTCACTTCACTTATGAACCACTTCGCATCCATTTCCTCCCACTCGTTAAGGATAATGAAATTCCCGATGGATGTTTCCACTGCATGAAGAGGGTTATCCACGTGTCTTGGTAACTGAATGGATCGAATAAGTTCTGCGTCTGATCCGTAGATCCTCAGAATGGACGACCTATAACTGACCACCAACAACTGATCATCGGTGGACACTGACAGAGTACGTGGCTCATAATCAGTGATCAACCATCTGACGATTTTCTGTTGGGCATCTGTATTTCTTGCAATCTTCCAGATGCATGGTTCCGCTCGCTCAGAGACGTAGAGACAATTTTTCTTTTCACTGGATCCAATGTCAGTGAACATTTTAATTTCTTTTATTTTGAATATTCTCTGAAGACGAAATGGATATCGATCCTCAAAGACGCGAATTACCATTGAGCTATTGACTACGTAGATTTCATTTCGCAGCTTAGTCACTCCATACACAACTTGTCCCCCTGCGTCGATTGTATGAGTGAAGTTGATGGAAATTGAACACACGACTAAAACAAAAAGAAAACAATCTTTAACACGCAAATTACTGACTTAATGATATTTCTTTTTTATTAATTAATATTTCTATTTAGTTTGTTTTCAATAATTGACCTATTTTCTTATGTATTATTATTTCTTAAACTATATATTTCGAATTACAGTGCATCTGCATATAGTAGGTAATTAATGGCTCTGACACTCAACTGAAATATAACAAAATTATTAATATGTTGATGACTAATAATTATTATTGTTCATTCATGTTTTTATTGTACTAATTGAGGGATACTGGTTGCTTAGATCACCAATTTTTTTTTTATTTACTAATTTAATTAGCTGCTCATTGTCTCTTTCAATGTCTATATATCGTTCTGAGTTTGTCTGCTGTGGGTTTTAACTGCTTCCAACCTCGCTACAAACCTTCTAACTTCATACCTTTCTCTTCCTAATTATCTGCTTTTCTACTGCTCATTAGTACCACTTAATTACCTGCTTTCCCTTTGACTACCTGGTCCTTTTACATACATCTCAATACCTAATATCTGAATATCTCACAATTTGTCTTTCGATACTTTTCATCTCACTGCCAGCCTTGTACCATTTGATTTTTGTCTTCCAATCAAACCTTGTGGTTTCTTCTAATGTTTTGATTTCACTCAAAGTAGACTACATAAACGCAATTTAAGTAGCGTTACGATAAGGGCTGCTGTACCGAATAGCTGATTATCACTATTCGGCCAAATAAAAATAATTGGACCAACTATTCGGCCGAATACGAATACGAATAGTGCACAAAAGAGGTCTGCCGACAACATTCAAAATTTGAAATGTAAGCAAAAGTTTCAGTTCAGTAAATTTAATAGGGGTCTACATAAACTAAAAGTAAACAGTTAACTACATGTAATTTTTGCATCCTTCTGCCAGTCTGTGCAAACTAGGAATGGAATTAATTTAGCTAAACTTAGAAATTGTCATTTACTTAACGTTCACTCCACTCGCTATAGCAGCCGCTTATGCAGAAACAGATGTCACGTGACCCCTATTCGTATTCAGTCCGACCGCTACAATTCGGCCGAATACCGAATAGGTATTTGGCCCACTATTTGGCCCGAAGCGAATACGAAGCGAATATTCGGTACAGCTCTAGTTACGATATAATAGCTAGAAACCTGTATTGGCAGAGAACGTTTCTCTCTGTACAACAAACGTTAGTCCATATTCTCGTTTCGGATCTCTAATTAAATTTATTTTCACTAGATTCACATGAAATAGTGGCCTATTCTTATCCATTTCAATATCTTGCGGATTTTGTGAACCAACGCTCTCTTAGTCATTTTTTTAATCAAACCCCTACATGATAGCCTATGTTTTAAGTTTTCTTTATTACGAGTGCGTTCATAATAACTTGCCAACGGTTCTCTTGAATTGATTCCTGTCGATGGTTACCATAATGGAAATAGATTGTTGAATATCTTCAAAGAATACATCTCTCAGCTGATTCGATTCGTACATCTTCTGAAAATGTTCAACGGCTGCTTGTGAATGACACCAGATCCAAACGACCACTGCCTGTCTGTCCAAGTGTGAGTTCACGATTTCTATGCCTACCTCCCTCAGTTTACTGAGGAGCTTCTCAGTTTCATGTGATCTTAATTTGGTTCTGTTTCGAAGGTCTTCCATCTTTTGATGAAGTAGTTGCGTTTGTATTGACGTTGTACGCTTTGCACCACGAATTTTCAGTTTGGTTCTAATAACACCTAAAAGAACAAAACGTATTTCAAATGTAAAACTACCTACTCGTATGTAATTTTAGTTAACTGCAGTTGAATAAGTATGAATTATAATCAAAATAAGATCTACTTTAAGCGAAAAATCCAAAAGAACACTTTCATGACAAACATTTTAAAATTAAATGTCATTATTGATCAGTTATTCAAAACGCGTCAATTTATTATTTCTCCTAAAAGCGCAAGTACCGGTACTATGATAGATCAATCTCAAGAATCAGCAAAATACGTTAGGATAAGAATATGTAAATCATAAGTGTTTAAACTTTGGATTGTAGACCTCCTCCCTTTTCCATGATCCTCGCCACTGTGTTCTGGTTAGTTCGTCGAAGACTCTTGATGAAATTCGAAAACTTTGCCTCGTCGGAGGATCTCAGATAGTACAAGAGCTCGGCGTTCTTGTCTCGGTTTGAGCGATGACGTTGAATAAAGTGACTTTGCTCCTCGGTTATGCAGTTAAGTAACAATAGCGAAGCGATGAACTCCTCATTCAGTAGAATATTTTTTAAGAGATATTTTCTGTTGTTTCTAATGATTGCAGATCTTTTCTTGGTTTTTCCGTAACAATCTAAAGCGACACAAACTATCACAACTTTTGAACGGCATCACAGTTTTGTTACATCACAACACGTCATGTTCTGTGATTCTTGTCGGAAATAAATAGAAACATTTACTGACTTTGAGTTAAACAGAAGTGATGAATTTGATTCAATTCGAAAATCAACACTCTGACTCATCATCATCATCATCATCATCATCATCATCATCATCATCATCATCATCATCATCATCATCATCATCATCATCATCATCATCATCATCATCGCCACCATCATCATTATAATCATCATCATCGTCGTCGTCGTCATCATCATCATCACCGTCATCATCATCATCATCATCGTCGTCGTCATCATCATCATCATCATCATCATCATCATCATCGTCATCATCATCATTGGCATCAATACCCATGGGCTCAGCACCGTTGGTGTCCGATGCCTCTCTGACAATGTATCTCCACTCCATTTTGTCTTGTGTCGCAAGGATCGCTTCCAGAGGACTTGTTTGGCACCATTCTTCATTGTGATCTGTGCATATTTCTCTTTTGTTTGGGCCTTCCAGTATTCCCAAATGAAAGTTTTAATTTTTATGTCCATTTTGCAGATATATCCGAAAAGCTGCACAAGTGTGTATCGTCTTAATGCAACTAGCTCATGAAGTTTTCCTGCGCTACCACTCATAATATGCGAATTGATAGTTTGTACCAGAGAATTTATAGTGCGCATGTTGTTTCGTGATGAAATATGTTTATGAATAATAAAAAAAATATTTTTTTCTGCGCAGTGACATAATTCATTGGGCATTGTAAAAATTGATTACTGGTGAGTGAAACGGATAGGAAACCGATGCTGGGTATCAGTCCGTTTGAAATCTGGAATTTTACTCAACACTGGAGAGGAGAACCCGCATGAACATCCTACCACAAGAATTATGGAACTCCAACTTCTGGCTGGACAAGAAATTTCGCCTGCTTAAGACATACGTTCTGCTTGTGTTCCTGTATGGAACAGATCTTTGGAGGCGAACCAAGGATCTGGACACGAAGCAAGCTCGAAGCCTGCCAACGGTGGTGCCTGAGGAAGATAATACGCATTATCTATTCAGCGTATATCACTAATGCGGAAATATACCGCCACCGGATGCACATCCCAGTGTCGAGTATAACTGAAGCAAGACCTAAGCAACAAAGATTGTCGGCCCTCCGAAATGTTGGAAGAGACTTTGGTTTGCACATCGCTAGCAGACAAGTCTGGAGTCGAGTTGGGTAGCTATGTGTCGTGGAAATGGCAATTCTTTAGAGAAGAGTATGCCTCAGGTGATAATGATGAGAATCAATCAAAATCAATCAAAAATCAAAATCAATCAAAAATCGTTTTTATTGCAACCAAAATAACAATTCAAATTACAAACGAATAATAATTACAATGCAAGCTGGTAACAAAAGATGGCCCTAAAGGGAAAATTTCCCGCTACCAGGGACACCTATTTGCAAGGACCAATTACAGTGGCGCGTAACCAACTAGAATACTTAAAATTGTCATTCATTTGTGAGGAAAAGAAAACACATAGCCAACTTAACTAACACTGCCGACACTTGGGCAGTGGCAAAAAATAGAACAAAAAACAAAACAATTTGTCGGAGACCCAATCGAGAGGTAACGCTAAAACAGGTGATCGTTGGAAGAAAAATTTACAGGTTGGAAATTGATAGGTACAAGCAGGCAGAAACAATCATCAAGTGCCCAATGTGATTAGGTATTGCCGCAGTGATCTTTTAAAGCTCAGAAAGGATCCCATCTGTTTAAGTGACAATGGTAAGGTATTCCATAGTTGGGTCGAATGATGATGTTGATAGCGATGATAATGAAGCGATCGACCCTACTTACACGGTGAGTCATTAAAAAACGTGTCCCTACATAACTTAAAATAATTAATACAGATAACCATGAATTTTAATGAAATTTTAGAATAATGACGCTTGATAGTCTAGCTAGGCCTAAGTGCTGTATAAATTATTTCTTATAAAAAAGCTGGACCCGCCTAAGCTATAATTACGTCACGACAACCCTCGACAAAATGGTGTTTACCAAAGAAGGTAAACATGTCATATTTTAAAAATAATAAAAATGACGGTGCGAAACTTTTTAAAGGAATTTTCAGATAAAGGATTGATTCGTGGTGGATTTAATGTTCTCCTTTCAAACATCGATAAAACTGGGTTTCTTGTCGTCGGCCGGCTAACGGCCAGAACGGTCGACAATGAGACTTTTGAGTTACTCCAAACTGAAGCACCTGACAATTCCGGCTACCTTGTGGCCACCTAACATCCCTGATTTAAATCAGGTAGAGTATAAAATATGGAGTCTCATGCAAGAAAGGTCTGCAGATATTGAACTCTTGATGTCAACGAGTTGCATCATCGAGTTTTGGAGGCATGGGACGAAATGGATCAGCGCATCATTGATGAATCAGTCAAGTAGCGGTGTATGCGTCTTTGCGCATGCGTTAATGGCATTATATGCCCAAGGAGGACAATTTGGACACAAACTTTAAGTTTCTTACTGTTCAATAATAACTCCTCTATCCTTGTTTAAAATTTCTTTAACATAATCTGATATCTGACGGAGTTATAGCAAAATATGTAGGGTAGGGTGGTTCACAGATACATGGTAAAAAATAAAGTTTAAGCTAGAAACCTGAGGACACCCTCTCAGTTTTTTAGACCTATCAATAGTATTATTGAGACAAAATTTCAGCTTCTTATTCCAACTGGAAGACGATGCTCACGGACTATGTTACTTTGTCACATACCGATAAATAGACATTAATTGCAGAAATGAATGTGTCGAGCATACAAGTGCATTTTTTTCAAGATAGATCAAATATTACTGTAATTTGACAACATATGTGATACTAGAACAGCTAGACAGATGGAACTGTAAAATTTCAGTAGGTTTAATGAATTGCAAATGTCAAAAACATAGTTCAATTCATGAATATCGAATGTCGATTGTTCTTGTTTTATAATTTCAACACCCGTTACCGTCTTTGACTCTATAAACTGCAAGGCTTTGCAAGCACTGCGTCAACAGCAGACTTCTTTGTTGTGTGAGTGAGAACAGCTTTCCTATTTGCCTCGACCACTTGGAGAAGAAACTGCTCTTCTTCATCATTGGTGAATAGTCGGTAGAATTCCCGCAAACAACTTCACACCCTCTCAGCCGCGTCATTCACCACTCTCAACTGCTGAATTGTCTCTCTACCTTGCTTGTAATCCTCATTCTGGATCCATTTCTCTGGTGGAAGTGTAACAAAGGAATCATTCATCTTCATGTATGACAGTAGTGTCAATGCTCACTGGGTTGTAAAATCACCCAAAACGCCTCCTCCAGTACCGTAGCATCAGCTTTCACCTCCTTTCACCAGGCTTTGCAGTCATTCTGTCGACAAACTTTATTTTATCTGTTACAGGAAGTTGGTCTTGCAGTCATTCTGTCGATAGTCTTACTATATCTGAGAACAGTGCCAGACCTACAGCCTCATCTGAAAAGTACCACAAGTGGTATTCTAAGACCTTCCTGGCAGCAATGCTGATCTCACAGTCAATAGACTCATATTGTCCTAGACCAATTCAAAGTGACAGATCTTGTTCTGGAGCTTCAGCAGCAAAAGGGGCCTTTGTACATTTCTTTGCGTAAACAGGGCACCAAACTTCAAAAATCAATTAATCTGAGTTTCTTCATGAATACATCAGGTTGATCGCGAAAAAGGTAGATTTTGATCGGATACAGTAACTTGGCCATCCAGTGTGCATGGTGAATTGACTCAGTCCTCGGAAGTTGACACGTGTCACACCTTCCCAGCAGCTTTAAATCTCTTGAAGATTGAGATTTATGGTGAACAGATGGACTGCAGCACAAGGTGAATACTTTGGCTAAAATCAGTTCCATTACATGATGACGGCAGGCCAACCACAGGAGCTCTCAGCTTATTTGTCTTCCAGCAGAACACACACTCCGTTGAAATGCCCAGTGTTGACAGTCATTGTATCAAAGTCCAAGGCTTGAACCTTGTCAACTGTGAGTTTTCACAACTTCAGAAGAATATGAATCCTGTCCCAAAGGCTAATTTGTGCACAAAGAAGAGCTTATCCACACCACCACCTGAAATCAGCACTGGGTCGGCATTTCCTGCTCCAAAGATCTTAGGCAGGGTTTTCTCAACCCAGTGTAGTACCAGTGGCTAATCTGGTACAAATTCAGATCTTACAGCTTTAACATACTGTATCCTGGCTTTCTTACGCACTCTGTGGATGGTTCATAGTGGCAGGGCAGAAGGATCACAACCAAGCGCTGCAGCAATTGTAATGTAAAAATTCACTTCTGAAAACATGTCAGCCAAAAACACAGGACGTGGGCACCATGACCTTCAACAAGAACTGCACACTTTTTGTTCCAAGTACCAGTAAGTAAGTAAGTATGATAACACAACAGAAACTATTTCAAGCTCATATCCATGACAAATTTTGACCAAGTTATACGGCATCAAGATTTACAGCAAATACTACTATAATATGGTAATATTTGTATGTCATTGAGCACCATCTTCCAGTTGGAATAGGAAGCTGAAATGTTATCTCAATAATACTATTGATAGGTCTAAAAAAACTGAGAGGGTGTCCTGGTTTCTAGCTTGAATTTTATTTTTCTGGACCACCCTAATGTAGGGACACGTTTTTTATGACTCATCGTGTATTTTCAATGAATTGATCGGGTGAGATCTTGATCTGTAGAAAATTGCACTAAGAATGATTATCGTAAATTGATAGAAATAATAAAAAAAACATGAGATATCACTGCGACATATTTTCATTTGCAACAAACTTGGCTCTTTTGCACCTTAATTCTTATTTGCACACCTACAAATGATTCAAAGCTATCTGACTGGAGCCATAGCAAATACCAAATAAATGTGAGCCTCATAAGTACGTCATTTTGAATTGGCCCGTGAAAAAATACAGTTTGAAGTCTGTTAATATAGGAAAAGAAATTACACTTAAACAGTTTAACGACGAGCTTTGTTGGTTTCTCAGTCGCTTTTAGTAGACGTTCGTCGTTAAAGTTTAAATCACCATGACTATTATCCACTAATTTCCTCCCACGAGGACAGAAGGTGCTAGGCTAGTATTATGAGAAATTAGCTTACAAAATAAATAATCTCATATTCCCGAGGCTGTTTTAATTACATATTTGAATTTCAAGTAAACAATGCGAAGGTCTGTGTAAAGAAACAATCAACAATAAGTTAATTTTATGCTTTGTTGCTTTTTTCGCTCAGGTGACAAAGAATAATAAACTGTTGCAGTTCTTCCGTTTCAAAACGACTGAATTGCTCAACAGACAATATTTATTTGTAGATAATTTCTCATAATACGGGTATGCAAACTAAAGTCTCAGCTTTTCCAGAGTTTCTAACCAGCTTTATCCTGTCCTCCGCCTTTCCGTCTTTCTCGCCCCACAAAGAACCCGTATCAGGAGATCCGCTGCCTCTTCTTTCTGGTCTATTAGCGATTAGTATGACAAAATACCTAACCACAGGGGCGCCTCCAGGATTTTTTGTACGCACTACAGGCATAACATAACATAACATAACAAGGGTTTTAAGTGGTTCAGAAGACGTGTAGTCTGTGTTAGAACCACTGCAAATTTACCTCGAACGCTTAATAGCCCAATTTTCCTAGCTTCTTCTTAAAAGCTGTTATAGTGTCCACTGAGACAGTACTATCGTCCAAACCATTCCACAGGTCTACAACTCTTGCACTAAAGAATTTCTGCCCTAATGTTCCCTTCGGCCTCTTAAATAATTTATACCTGTGTCCCCGAGTTGCTTTGTTCGGTGCTAATTCAATAAACCTCTCCCACTGCAGTTCTTCCTTTCCAGTGATAATCTTATAAGCTTCAATCAGATCTCCTCTGCTCCTCCTTTTCTCCAATGTTGTTAGTCCACACCTTTTCAACCTTTCTTCATAGCTCAGATCCTTGTAGCCCCAAATCATTTTCGTAGCTCTTCTTTGTACTTTCTCCAGTTTTTCCATGTCCTGTTTCAGGTATGGATTCCATACCTGGATGCAGTATTCCAACTGTGGCCTAACCAGTGATTTGTACAACCTTATTATTATATCTTTGTCTCTGGTGACTATTGTCCTTTTTATCATACCTAAAGTTGAATTAGACTTTTTTGCTGCTTCAGCACATTGCCTTGAAGGTTTTGCACTCTTGTGCATAATCGCTCCTAAGTCCCTTCTTCATCACTCACTTTCAACACCGTGCCCCCCATTTCATATGAAAACTCGTTGTTTCTCATGAGACCATGGACCGCGACACCGGAAGTTGAGGGGGATAAGACTCTCACCTGCAGCAGTTGGGGTATACAGTTTACAGTTGCCCCCCAATTTTGAAGAAATACAAGGAAAGGTCAACAAATTAAGATCGCCGCCAGTGCAGAAGACTATGCGTACGTAGGCCCAGGACCGGGGACGAAGTGAGCAAAGCGAACGGCGAACGAAACGAGCTACTGGCGACTTATAGAGGGCTGGGGGAGTGTCGACCGTAAGCTCCCGGTGCCGTCAACGCTTTTGGGAGCATTTCGGGTTAAATAAAGGCTATTTGGGGATACCTGAAACAAAGGCAACTATAATAAATTGAGTGTAATTTTCCGTGCAAGCATGGGTCAGCAGTGGATTTTTTTTAACATGTTAACTGGTAAGGAAATTTCCCACCAGCCCTGTTAAATTCCCCACCAGTGAATTTACCCTTTTTAGTCCCACCAGCCGCCACCAATGATGAAATTATTAAAATTTGAGTTTATTTTATTATGACCTTGAGGCTTGAAGTTGAAATCCTCATTTATAATGAGTCATTACGGCGCTTTCTGCATTAGCTACAACAAATATAGGGTGGGCCAAAAAAAGTAACCCCTACAGGTTATTGCAAATATTTCGGCCAAAACTAATAATTTTTAAATAAAATTTTACCAGCTCAAAAGTAATTTATACTTACGTATTAAAGCCATATTTCATCAAAATATTTCAAAAAGAACCAAAGTTATATCACTTTAACTGATTCCACCCACTGTTTTTGATGGTCCAAAAACATGAAATGCAACAAACAGTAACAAAAAACAATTTTATTAAGTCACATCTCAAATAATTGGTATCAAACAGACTTGATATTGCTTCACAACTTCTGTTCAATGTGTCCACCACCAGTACCCACACATGTTATGAGACTCTTTGTCAAGTTTGTGATGGTTTTGCTAATAGGTTCCACAAGTAAATTTCCCATATCAAATTCAACGCGACCTTCAATTATCTTATCGATTTTGGCTTTGTTCGCGGATTATGGTATTTCTCCAGCATAGCTCCCAAACGTGAAATACCAGCTGGTTCAAATCCGGAGAGTTTGAGAGCCATTGGTCCTAGGGTGACCACACGTCCCGGATTGGCCGGGACAGTCCCGGAATTTGAAAAAAAATGTCCCGCGTCCCGGGCACGTCCTTTCCGGGACAATGAAACGTCCCGGAATGAATTGTTTCTATAATTAAATACGTACAATGTGCAATTATAATATTCCAATAATTAGAAAGTAAAAAAAGAAATAACAGCATCAACAAAATACAGCGTCGATCAAAATTTAAAATCCGCGGCATAATGTAATCTGAAGAGTATGGCTAACTAGGCCCTATGGGTCTAGTCTGATAAGTCAATGGCATCTAGGCTAATCGTGATCTCCAAACTTTAACTGTTAAAGCGGCACTCGAAGGCCAAGTGCAGGGCACAGCCTGCTCATGAGCGCTACGTCAAACCAGAGGGGTTCCAGAGAGTAGTCCAAAAGAGGACCGAGTCCGGTTCCATGGGCCAGATCAACAGAGGCAGAGCATCAGTTAAGGAGGATGTCGTTTAGGGCGAGAATTGGATGGAGTATCAGATGACTCAGGGTAGGAATACTTGAAAAGGTGAGACTTCACTTTTGAGTGGAAAGCCCCGGGGTGATAGATAGAGGAACACGAGGAGGAGGGTGGAGGACGGGTTGCAATGATGATAGAGGAACCCAGAATATTCGGAAGTCGGAGGGGAGATCGTTCCAGAGGCGTGGTACTGTGTTGGATATGGCTCGGTTGGAAAAACTTGAGATGAGTAGTGACTGGGGGTCGAGAAAGACTGAGATAGGAGGATGATCGGTTGGAGCGGATTGCCTGGATGTTGAAGGGATCACGGATGGAGTGATTTGAGGATAGGAGTGATATGATGATTGTACAATGTTGTACATCATCACCTAAAACATGGCCCGGTCCCGTAGTCACTTTGTAGAGTCTTTACTATCTAGACTTGAATCTTGATTTTAAGGAATTTTGAGTTTGAGCAATAAATTTACCAATTTGTATTTTTGGCTTGTTTTCTTTCTATCTAAAACAACTACAAATAAAAATGCCTAATTTTGGTCTCAAAAATCTTACAAAAGATGTTTCAGTCGAGGCATTGCGAATGCATAGCGCTCTTCCCAAAGAAGCCAGCTACCAACTGAATTCGATTTATATTGGAGTACTGTGGTGTCCCGGAATGGCAGGAGAAAAATGTGGTCACCCTAATTGGTCCTTCTCAATGAAACCAGGGCAATTAACATTGAGCCAATGTTACGTGAGACAAGCAGTTATTGAAATCCAGCTGGCAACAGACGCCTGCAATCTGAAATTAATTCTGGAAGCAGAGGAGAAACGTAATATGCAGCATTTACCTTTGCTTTCATGAACAAAATGCAGTCGACCTTTATCACCAAAACAAATACCAGCCGATACCATTACATGTGGAGCGAACTTTTCGCGTTCAACTATCAAGCGATCAGGTCTGACATCTGATTTCTTCCCGCTAGACCAAATACGACTGTGTTGGTTGCTGATTGGTGGATTGAGACAGAAGTTCTTATCATCCGAGAATAACACTCGTTTCGTGTCGTGAACCTTCATCCGTCTGTGTGATACCAATTATTTCAGATGTGACTTAATACATACCCCTAAGCCGCCGCCGATAGCCGCCGAGCCGAAAAAATATCTGCCAGCCGATAAACCGCCGAAAATTTTGCGGCTTAGCCGAAAAATCGCCGAGAGTTATTTCACGGCTAGCCGCCGGAAAAAAATTCGGCTACAACATGCACACAGTTGTGATTATAAAGTTTCCACGTTGGCTTGCTAGTTTATACTTAGTGCACAATGAGCGGTGAGTGTTGACGTCAGTTACATGGCCGTCTAATCTCCTATTGTGAAGGCCCTGTCCAGGCTGTCATATGTTGCATATATTCCGAGTTCTACTTCCGGTTTTATATTCAATGTTAAATATTTCTAATTATCTCTCATGCAGGTTAGTGCAGAGTGCACACTATTACTACTCTGCTTCAGAGGCGTAGCTAGGGGGGGAGCAGGGGGAGCGGCCGCTCCCCCTGAGACCATTTTTCAAGATGTGGGGCCTTTTTCACAGTTTATTATTCCAATCGTTCACATTTTTTTAAATTCCAATCGTTCGAACGACATAATTTGTTTTCTGGAACTCTAGAAAGACTTTGGGATACCAGCTGGGCATGCAGAAATTCAGCAGTAGGCCTGTATACATGTACTCTTGCAGCATTTAACAGAACTAATAGTTGCCCTGCATAAGCTTATATTATACTCGTGGATGGCGAGATTTAAAGCTGCACTACGAAACAGCTGACTGAGGCAAAGGGTATGCTTGTAGGCATAAACAATTGATACGTTCGAATTCTTAGTTCTTCTAATATTCTGGAAAAAGTGCTAGAGAAGGCTTTCATTTTATCCACATATTTACAGAGAAGTAACATTGATTTGGTAACACCTTCTCATTTTATTCAACTTTATGAAAACGATACTAAAATATGCGAACTGAATTCAAATTTGAGTTTGAACGGATTGAGAATGAAGCAACCGAGTTGGTTCAAAAATGTGATATTAATTAGGCCTACTACTGATAATAGGGGCCTAAGCAACACAGAGTTTGAAAAAGAAAGAGATTCCATGAGTGTATAACCGAATATCTTATTCATGGTTGAAACCTAAATAGTGTCACTAGATTGTGTCCCAAATCTTGGCTGAGTACTGTTCCTCACTTTACTATGGCGTAGTTTCTAGTCGTTTGGCGTGCCTCAATCGAGTGCAATGCTCTGCGGCACGTCTTATTGGTCGAATACCAAAATTTGGTCAGGTCTCTGCAGTCTTGTTGTCAAGACCTTAAACCTCAAGACCAAGACCAAGACTTTGAACCTCAAGACCAAGACCAAGACCAAGACTTTGAACCTCAAGACCAAGACCAAGACTTTGAACCTCGGGACCAAGATCAAGACCAAGACTTTGAACCTCAAGACCAAGACCGAGACCAAGACCCAAAAAATCACATTCAAACCAAGACTTCTTTTTCTTACAAAAAAATTTGTCAAGTCGGACTACTCGCTATTTTAATGAAAACGTGAGTCTTTTATTTTATTGAAGCAAATTAACTTTAAATGCAGACTGCAGAGAATTCCAAACTTATATTTACAAAAGTCCTTCATGCAAAATGTTATTCCAAATGACTTTTGTATTCTATAAAAATCAATTCGCTCAGAATTTTCTGACCAAGATGTACCTTGTGGGGTCTCATAAAACTTTCGCCATGTGAAAAATACTTTCCATAGGTTCTGAAGTCACTGGCACACACTGTAGCTTTTCAAGAACTGGATTTAAATGTACAAATCGTGAGCCTTTTTTAAAATCCTCCCATGGTTTATCAGACCGTCTGGCTCAGAAAAAACCTCGGCAGGGCTTCTAGATACAGCATAACTTAGTTGCTGCTGCCGATGGCGAGACCAAGACCAAGACTTTGAACCTCAAGACCAAGACCAAGACTTTGAACTTCAAGACCAAGACTTTTGGTCTCAAGACCAAGACTTTTAAAAACGAACTAGACCTTGGTCTCGAGAACAACAAGTCTGGGTCTCTGGTTATATACTGTAGGTCCTGCACTGGCTCCAGTTACTGTCAGCCAGCGTGTAGTATAAGGGTTGTTTCCCTGGTCCGGAGGTGCTTGCTGGGATGCGCTCCAGCTTATCTGCGGGTCCTTTTCCACCCCATGCTGGGAGTTCAGGGTAGTCGCCACCTCCGACCTTCGGGCAAAGGGGTACTCATTGTGCCTTTTGCCCGCTCAGCCACCATGCAGAACCGTGTTTTTTAGTGGTGGGCCCGACGGCATGGAACGGGCTTCCCGGATCTATGCCTGTTCCCGATAACTCCCTCTTATACATTCTATACTCGATTGAAAACTGTCTTGTTTGGCCGTGCAGGAGTCGGGAGCACCTCTGAGTAGCCCCCCTGAGGAGGTGCTATATAAATACTCGAATGAATGAATGAATAAATATCACAACAAATAGATTTGAGCATTTCACAAATGTGGCTTTCAAATTTAGTTGTGTTAATAAGATTCAAAGCATTTTTGCAACGTGAATGCCGATAACTATTTATTTTGGTAGTTGGGGCCTTTTTCATGTGCTCGCTCCCCCTGGTGTTGAAACCTGGCTACGCCACTGCTCTGCTTCAAAAGCGACTCCAGTCTATCACCAGAATTTTCACTTTTTTGTTTCTGTTTGTGTGTTTCTTTTTTCCCCGCAATTCGGCTAGGCTTACACCTATTAATGCATGTCTGGTAGCCCTGTTATTTTGTGGTTCTAATTACAATCAGTATTAAATACTCGTAAATCGTAACTGAATGTGAACTCAATGCAATGTATGTGAACTGAAAACATTAAAATAATGTCCGATTGTGTCTTAACATAATTATTTGAATTTATTTCTAAAATTATTTTCAGACTGAGTGTATATATTGCCAACCTTTCGATTTAAAAGTAGGCCCTAATGTATATTCTATTACTGTGTTAATGAGTGATGCACTCGTCACCGAAAAAGGTATTTTGCGCTCTCTTACGGCTAGCCGAAAAAGGTATACGCTCTTTTACGGCTAGCCGAAAAGGCAGTTTACGCTCTTTTTCGGCTAGCCGAAAACCAGCCGTAAATTTGCTCAAGCCAGCCGTTAACCAGAAAAAATACGGCTTAGGGGTATAACTTAATAAAATGGTTTTTTGTTACTTTTTGTGGCGCTACATGTTTTTGGACCATCAAAAATAGTGGGTGGACTCAGTAAAAGTGATAAAACTTTGGTTTTGTTTGAAATATTTTGGTGAAATTTGGCTGCCATACGTAAATATGAAATACTTTTAAGCCAGTAAAACTGAATTTAAAAATTCTTTCCCCTTTTGGCCAAAATATTAGCAAAAACCTGGCCCACCCTGTATATGTCCTTTTCCCAACTTCTCTGATTCAGTACTTTTTGACTTACGCTCTTGGGAGCATTTGGGGTTAAATCAAAAGTCTTCTTTTTCAAAATATCTCCACCAGTGGAAATTTCTTAAAAAGTCCTCTGTGGGGTTAGACAGTTGAACTAAATGTAACGTGTTTTAATGTAACTTGGTTTTGTCTGTAGTAAGTTGCTAACCAGGTTATCCTGTCCTCCACCCTTCGGTCTTTCTCGCCCGAGACGGAATCCGTCTCAAGAGATGCGATGCCTCTTCTTCCTGGTCTCTTAACCAACGGAGCGGTATGTTTCGTGATTGGCAGTTAAAATACATGTCCTTCTTTGGAGGATGCTTAGTTTTCTGCTATCTACGAGGGATTGCTGGAGGATAGAGTCATCGTGTATCACGGATATCATCCCCATCGTCGTTGGTAATCTTCGATACAACTTGTCCATAAATTCCGAACACTGTGTCAACCGTTAACTCTTGATGGTACTCCTTCGGTAGGGCATTTACAAGGACTCCACAGCGGTCAGTCACTCTTCTAGTTATAAAGCATTGCTCTCTTACTGAGGATAGTTTTGTTTTAATGACTTTTATACCATTTAATCAATTGATGGCGGCGCTTTTGTGAGGTGGTTAAAATGCACTGTCAAATATCTGAATAATTAGCTCACCCAGGGCTTTTTTCGGCCGGAACGCGCCGGAACAGAGTTCCGGCACCTTTTTTCAGCTACTAAAAATAATTTATTTATTTTAATAATACAAACAATAATTTAGTTATTTTAATTTAATTTCAGTGTTTTGAACTGTTTTCAGTGTTTATTGAGACCCTTCCCAATCTCCAATCCCGTTTTTCTCGGGATTTTAGCCCGCCCATAATTATTCCGTTCCGGAACCTATTGTTCCGTTCCGGAATGTTTTTTTCCAGAAAAAAGCACTGAGCTAACCATATGTGTGAAGATGATGACACTCTGACAGTTTTCAGATTATAATAAAATATTTTATCCTTGTGGTAGAGAAAAACAAGTTTGACAATAATCCTTTGAAAACATCTCACTTTTCAGGTAACTCCAGATTGCCCGCTTGTACCGGCGTGTTGCAATTCTTCGATTGAAGCAAACGTCCACTGACATGAGGGCTATGATAACGTCTTCGTCTCTCTGCTTTGCTGATGATTTCAATATCCAATGTAGGTAGGACTTTTGTAAGATAATGTCCATCATCTCCAGTGGAATATCGTACAACTGAAATTTTAAAAATATGATGTAACTCTTACACTGGAATGATGACACTGCATAGGCGCCGACTTTGGATTTTTGATGCCGAATAAGTTAGCTTAACATAGATTTCAACAGTTCAGACGACTTACATAATAGGCCTATTATTTATTTATTTATTTAAGTCAACAACAAAAAATCAGCGAAACAGCAAAACAAACAGAAATAGATACAATGAAAGCAGAGTGAATGCAGTACTTAAATCAGTTAACACAAAAGCAGTGAAAAGAACAGGCAACTATGTAGGCGACCAAACTAGATGCAGGTAATAAGGAACGAGGTAAAAGCAAGGGGTAGAAAAAGAATGGTACAAGATCTGTAAGTTCGGTGAGAGTGATGAGGAGAAGAAGCAGGATCTGCTTATCGAGTCATCCCCAAGAGTGTATACTGGAGTGGAATAAAACCAGGAACTAGTAACATAGCTGCAGAAATTAGTAATGGCGATAGATGACGAGGTATGTGAGAGCATATAATTAAAAATAGTGATCAAACAAGAGAATAAAGGTAGGAGTAAGGAAGATTAGGCTGAAAACAAACATTATAAGTATGGTTAACCAGTGCTGACTTATAGGTGAATTTAAAAGAGGAAAGCGATGGTGTGGCACGTATGGTAGAATCAGTGAAATTCCAAATTTTAGGTCCCATTACACGAACAGAAGAAGACTGGGCTGAGATTCTAGATGAAACAGAATGGTAGTCGTGGCGCCTACGAGTATCATAGTGATGAAGGGCAGAATTGGTCATGAAAAGTTGACTAAACACGGAAGGGAGAAGACCCCGACGATGTCTGAACATTAAAATGGCCATTTGATAATGATAAATGTCGTATATGGTGAGAAAATTAAGAGATTTAAAAAATGGAGGGCTGTGGGCAATATGATTGGTACACAGAATAATTCTGACAAGCCTCTTTTGGAGTAGGAATAACGGTTTGAGTCGGTTGTTTTAGAAACACCTGCCCAGACAGTAGTGCAATAAGTTAGATAAGGTAATACAAAGGCATTATATAAACTACGAAGTATCCGGGTAGTGAGCTTTCATCTGAGAGTGCCAATGATACCTGCCATTTTTGAAACTTTATTAGTGATCAGTTGAATATGGTCATGCCAGGTCAGGTGCTCATCAAGAATAATACCCAACAATTATTTTGGTGCTAGCGACACGCTTGAGTTCAATAGAGTTCAGGAGAAGAGGAGGATTAGTAGAATTAGCAACGATAGTTCTAGGGCTACTGAATAAGACGTAGCAAGATTTTTTATGTTGAACATAAGAAAGTTAGCATGAAATCAGTTGCAGAGTTTACTAAGCTCAAGTGCCATGCTCTGAAACAAAGGAACAGGTTGGATAGAAGTAAGAAGAGCAGTGATGTCGTTTGCAAAGAGGATAAAAGTAAGGACCTTAGAACAGCAAGAAACATCATTAATATAGATAAGAAATAATTGAGGGCCAATTATGGATCCCTGGGGAACACCATAGAGGATAGGGAGAAGGTCAGAGGTCGAACCAGCATAAAAAAAACATATTGAGATCTGTCAGAGATAAAGGATTCAAACCAGCTCAAGAGTAGGCCAGGATACCATAGGCCTAGTGATAAAGTTTATCCAAAAGAACATCATGACGAATCGAGTCAAAAGCTTTGGAGAGATCAAGAAAAGTGCCCAAGGTTAGCTTGTGGTTATCCATTGATTCGGAAATGCGATCAATCGCCTCAGTGACAGCCAGTGCAGTGGAGTGCTTCTTTAAGCTCAAGTTAAATCTCTAAGCCTAGGTAAATCTTTAATGTAACATCATTTTAAACCATGTGGTAAACGTTGATATAGTGCAATATAGGCTACTTCATAATAGTCTCAACGTGTGTAACTTTCATACTGAGTAATTTCTGCGCAAACTTATCTGCGAATTTATTTATACAACCAAAATGTTGGGTTGTAATTTCTCTGCTTCAGGATATTGTGCATATTCAATGATCAATGGTTGTTAGCTTAATCAAAATGTTTATTAAACTCACCTATGCGAAATAATATAAAAGAAGAAATAAGTCACTTCAACATTTTAGAATTGTGGTATCTATCGACACAGTGCTGTCAGTTAATGATTAAATTGCGACAACGAATCTCATTAGTTGGTCATAGCAGGCTTAACGTCTGTGACGGAATTAGCCATTATTGAAACCTTCCACTGCCTTCCAGTCGAACACAAGATTAACCCATTTACCGCCGCTATTAGAAATAGCCACCGGATTAAGCTGTAACTGATACTAGGTCATCAATATGATGCCAATAAACTTCTGACAGTGCATTTTTATTGGAACTATATGTAGTGTTCTAGTTATAGGACGTTGCGTTTTCGCAACATCGGCGGGAAAGATGTATTTGTTTACTATAATGACGTTCTATTAGTTATCGATTGTGTTCACGGTCATTTCAATAAAAATGTTTGTGCATGCTGTAAACTGATTCAAGTTCAATGTAGTCTTGTTTCCATGGTATTGAGCAAGGCACTTGGCGTGCATGCGATACACGTGTAGTACGTGGTTCTGTGGCACAACCGACAACGCAGTCGACGACCATCTTCGTTCTTGGCAATGATGTGCAATGCTGTGCATCATAGGCGTAGACTCTGGGAGGGGAGCCGGGGCATGTGCCCCCAATAATTAGGGTGGACTGTACATTCAATGCAACAAGTGTAGAATGAAGAACCAAACACCCCGCCCCTATTTTGGAAAGTGTACGCCAGTGCTGTGCATAGGCCTACAGTGTACTCTGTGTTATCAGGCTAAACAACTCGTCATCCCAAAATTCTTAAAAGACTCGCTCTGGCTTATCACCTGTTTGATCAACTGCCACATCTTTATCTTCTCCTTGTTGACAGGGCTCAATGTAAATTTTGGTTCTTGGCATTGCCAATCCTCTTTCGTTGGCTTAGAAGACTTGGGCAGCTTTGAAGGTAGTCGTTGCTTCTTGGCCGTCAAGCGCGTTGAATCCACTGACTCTTCCATCGGCGTATGAGTATCGGACACGAGATCAGTCTGCCGCCTGGAAGACTTTGAAGATATCCTGGAGCTGTGTCCTTCGAATAAACATGCTGCAGTGGTTCGTCTGACCTTTCCGCAAGCTGCTGCCTGGACGAGTCTTGTACCTTGCTGACACCCGTGGCTTTCGTCTTGACATCGATTGCGTTTCACGCGAGGTATGCCTAGTGGGCGGTGACCGTTGGTTTGACATTGATGCATCAGTGTGATGGACTTCCACATGCCCGGCAACGTCTTCTGGCATCACATCGGTAGTCATGAGCTAATTTTCGTCAAAATGTTCGCTATCACTTTGCTAATCAACTTAGGATGGGGGTGGTGATATCATCTTATTCAAATATTACTGGGACGGCCTCACTCAAGCAATAGAACTTCTTCCTCAGCCTCCTCTGAAAATTTCAATATGCATCTTTCAAAAGTATGCCAAACGAAGAGTGGCAGCACTGAGCACGCAATCATTTATGAATCACTAAACTGAAATTGTTGTAAGTAATCGTAAACTGACATAAGTTTATCTGAATCACTAGGTGTCACACTGTGCATATCGTTTTCCGCCGAAGTTGCGAAAACGCAACAATGTGTATATATCACACTCCGCCGAAGTTGCGAAAACGCAACATCGAAATTTCGGACATTGGGGTATCGGTATATAATGAGACATACTATTAATAAACAAATAATATTAAATACTCACCTAAGGACTTCAAAAGAGACAGGATCGCTTCTGGGAAATATAACGCCTTATGGCAGAAGAAAATTCTTGAACAAAACCACTAGTTAGACGTCAAAAACCACGATTTTTTCGCAACTCAAAAAGAATTCAGACAACAGCAAAGAATATATTTTCAATACCAGCAGACGTAGTGAACACCCAGGAAGTAAGACAAAAAGAATTTGCGTGAATTTTTCGTGTCTTGATTTTTTTTCAAATTTCCAAACAGTGCGTTGCGTTTTCGCAACGTTGGCGGCAAATGGGTTAATTTCAAGATCTTACTTAGATTATTGTTGCACTTCCAGAATGCATTAGATAACTCAGCGTTCCTGTCTTCTAGGCGTTGCGCACAGCTGCCTGTTGGGACTTGAGGTTTGCGCGCTCCTGAACGACGATGAGGTCACGCGTACGATTTTCCCAAACAACTCAAAAGTCTTTCAAACTATCAGATCTATTAGCTTGCCATGTCGAGCGCTCTTGTGTAGTCCCTGAAAGATACTGTACAAATGACCATACACAATTATTATTAAAGCAGTTTTTTATAGCGCCCCTTCAAGACTTCAAGATTGCCTACTCAGGAGCGCTCCCAGCCCAACCACGGTCGAACAACGCAGTTTTGAGAACAGTAAGAAACAAGGTGAAATGACCAATCGGTATTTGGCGGAGTTTGGTAGGGAGCCCATTCCAGGTCATGGGGCCAGCCACAGAGAAGGCACGGCGCTGTTGTATGGCTGTCCGCGCACGGGGAACAATAAGTTCAGCTTGCCCAGCTGAGCGGAGAGAGCAACGACGTTGCGAACATGAAGTGGGACAGCAGAGCTCCCGCAGGTATGGAGGGGCCACGCCTTCAAAGTATCGCCGAACCAAGGCAGAGATTCGATAAGTGATGCGTTGCGGGTAGGGGAGCCAGTGTAGGACATCCCTTATATACGCAGACACTCTGCCAAACTTGGGGATGCGGCCTATAAGGTGGGCAGCAGAACGCAGGATTCTATTCAGGGGCTCAATCCGGCAGACCGGCAGTCCGTTATATATGGCACTGCAGTAGTCCAGTCGAGAAACAACAAATGCATGGACAAGTGTGGAAGCTGCACCAGAGGACAAAGAACGGGAAATCACCTTCAGCTGCCGGAGCTGGTAATAACAGCTGCGGGAGAGAAGGTTTATGCGCCGCGTAAATGCAAGTTCCTGGTCCAGGATGACTCCCAAGTCCCGGACCCAGGTCGAAAAAGTAAGGTGTGGGAATTGCAAGGCAAGAGAGGTCAAATCGATTTTGGAGAGCTGCTGGGGTGTGCCAAGCCATATAAACTGCGTCTTAACCGGATTAAGTCTTAAGCGGTTTGCAGACATCCAGGCCTGCAGGGATTCCATGGCACGGGCCATGGTTTCCACAGCTGCAACAGCCCGGACAGCAGGGCAGTGTACATAGGCTTGCAGGTCATCAGCATAGGACTGGTTAAAAACTGACCCAGCCGCTAACAAGGACCCCAGGTCAGCAGTGTAGATTATGTAAAGAAGGGGTCCAACGACGGAGCCTTGAGGCAGGCCAAAAGGAGCAGGAACCCAAGGGGACCTATACAATACTAAGTCATAGAACGCTCTTGTGTAGTCCCTGAAAGATACTGTACAAATGACCATACACAATATACAATACTAAGTCATAGAACGCTCTTGTGTAGTCCCTGAAAGGTACTGTACAGATAAACAGGCACAGCATACGATACTATGTCATAGAATTTCGTCTCATTAATTGATATTTGACACCTTTTGAAATTTTTTTATTTCATTTCACAATTAACTGAGAAATAATAATAATAATTTTCCTTAATGGATCAAACTAACAGATGCAGTAAAATGCAGTAAAATTACATTGAAGCATGACAGTACAATGATCAAGATCTTAATTAAACACACGTTTTGGCAGGCATGCAATGCGTCCGCTCTTGAGGGGAGTTACGGTTATCGAACCGCGATCTAATGCTCTCCTAGCCATGCGTTATTAGCAATTTATTTGTACCATTCATCTATTCCCCTCGCCAGACACAACATAGGCTACCATACTGAGTCATAGAATGCCGACTCATTACTTGATATTTTAACAGCCACTACCACCTTTTGATAAATGCCATTTCAATTCACAATTAACTGATAACAATTTAATTCAAAATTTCAGCTGAAGGAACAATTTTGTGATTTATGACCCTAATTATGTTCAAGTTCATTATCACAGTGTCATAGATTTATAATAATCCAATCTAATGGCTTATACAGTGTCGTTAATTTTTAATGTAACAGGGCGCCAGTTGTTGACGGCAGCCATACAGTAGTTCGATGTTTGCCCGATCACTAGCAAAGGAACACGCAATTAGTCGATTGCAGGCCGATTTCATCAGCTACCAAGCCGATGTTGTAATAATAAAAACCAGAATCTCGAACTACTCTGGGTCCGGGTACAGACATCTGCCACCGTCGTTCTTATTGGCGCTCTCTATCATCCCCCCAGGCCGATCTA